>JAJJWW010014944.1:0-37492 GCA_023531295.1 Papaver armeniacum | reverse complement strand
GTAATAAATCAAATTACGTATATGTTATTTTCATTTTATTATATATTATTAATTATAACAACCAATTTTTATTTTTGTAGTTCCCTGATAAAGCGATCCCTAAACTAAAGCACCAACAAGGAAAGTTTTGGCCGTAGGACAACGAGCATCCATATGTGGTAGCTTTGGTAAAAGCTTCTGGGTTATGGTACGAAATCGAGGCTTTGCAGAAGACATATGATGTTGTGACAGTTTGTGGTTTTAGAGAATTATTCTGGCCCGAAACTATGACTTTTCATCTCTCGTTCGACGAGATGACTATCACTCTGGATGATGCAAAGCAACTCACTGGTCTTTCTTTGGAAGGAAAGGTCATGTTTGAGGGTTTCAACAATTCTATGCCTTTTGATCAACTTTGTGTCTTGGCGAAGGACTGTCTTGGGTGGGGCAAAGATGAAGCGGAAGAAAAGTTTGAGATAAGGTATGGAGCCGTGCCTAAAGCTAAAAGGAAATTTAGTGCACCAGGTGAACTTAGTGAAACAGTTAATATGGCAAGGAAGATTAATTTGGTTCTTTTGAAGGATAATTTTGGGGATTCCAAAGCAAGACCGATAGTGGAGTGGTGGTGATGGGCCAAAGAGTTATACATACGGCTATAGCTTACTTGTTGCCGCTCTTGGGACCGTCTTTCCCCCAGATTTCTCGGGAAATAAGGTAAATGCTTGTTATTTACGGTGGTTGAAGACTCCCATCCTCGATCCAGGAAACAAAGAGGTACCTAGGTACTCGTGGGCCACCGATCTCCCTTGCTAGTGTGTTGGACAAGTCTTTGCAAAGCTTCTAGGTGGAACAAACACAAATTACGGGATGTGTTGCTCTTATCCAGTATCTTTTTGTTTTAATATAACAAATATTTATTTATTTTACTTTTATATATTGGTTTTATATGTAATATCTTATTTATAAATTTTTTTTTTCCCGTAGTCATGGGGCTTACGATCATTTTAAATGCTTGAGGCCTTCTCAGAATACAACATGGCCTCTAGAGAAACCTACAGGAGGAAGATACCCCTTTGGAGGGACCCAACATAAGGCTAGAGAGACGGAAATGGTCGAAATGAGGAAAAAGTTGGATGCTTTGATAATCGATGATGTGTCTTTTGATCCATATTTGAAACTTGATGAGGATGGAGAAGATGAAGTTATTGATAGAGTATTTTCTAATGTGGCGACCTATACAGGACCTTTGTTTCATTCAACTTGGGTTGGGTCATTTTAGATCCTCGTAGAACACTCGCCAAATCGGTATTGTTCAGAAAATTGTACCTGAAGAAACTCCTTTTAAACCGAGCATATCCAACTCCCAATTTAAGGACAAAGATGTCAGATTGAACTATGAAACAACACCGTTGATCGAGCATTGGAATGCTCGTTCCCAAGAAGTAAACCAAATGAGTAGAAGACTGCCTGAAGCTTATCATGGACTTAAGGCGGATGCGAATTACATGGAATGGTATCAAGAGTGGGATCATCCTTATGTGGAATATTTGGATCCGGAGGCGCATAAACATTTCAAGAATGCAGAAAGAGAGTTCAAAATCAAAGACATCAATGAATGAACAAGAAGATTGGGAGAAGATGGTGGTATGTACACTACTAATTATGTTTTTTATATGTTTTTTTTTAATTATCAATGAATAATTAGAGTATGTGTGTTTGATATGAAAAAATAGGTTGAATGAGTTAATTGGGTGGTCAATGACATCACCCGTATGATTAATTCGGGTAAGAACTTAACGGTACCTGAACAAAGATTACTCTGCAATCGAGTTAAAGGCATAATAATCCCTGAGAAAGAAGGTTTTACATGCTTATGAAGAGGACCGACCAAGGAGAACTAAAAGGACTAGGTCTCCTTCTTCTAGCTACGACTTGGACACTCCCCCCTTGAGCAAGTTCAATCTAAGCAAGGAAAAGGTGGTAGAGGTGAAAAAGGTGACCGTGGTCGAGGTGAAAAAGGTGGCCGTGCTAGAACAAGTGCAAAAGGTGGTTGTGCTGGAACAAGTGCTCGAGGTGGATGTGGTGGAGGTAAAAAGACTCCAATTCAAGGTGGCAGCGGTCGAGGTAAAAAGTCTAGAGTTGTAGAACAAGTTGTGGAACATGAACAAGAGGACAATTTGGATGCGTTTATGCGCTCGTCTTCGGAGGAGGCATCAAGTGAAAGTGAATGACTATTTACTCGCTTTTTATTATTTTACTTCATGGATATTTTATTATGTAAGACTTTGTCTATTTACTATTTTTGTTGTTTGGTTATGGATTTGGATGGATGAATTTTTATAAATTTGCATGTATGAATGAATGTTAGTCTTTCCATTTGTCTAATCTAAGAAAACTGAGGACAAAAATCAAGATTTACTAATTTTTTGTGCACTTTCGGCTAGGTCGATGCTTCACATAACCTAGCCGAAAAATGCATATAATTCTTGTCGAATAAACTTGCACAGAATTTCGGTTAGAAATTCCCGGCCGTTAAGGAAAAAAAGATTTGGAAAAGCTTGTTACGGTTTGGAAATACCTAACCGTGTATTTCTCTGGAGACTCATAAATAAAATGAGTCTTGGTTACGTTTACATATCCGGGCCGTGTATCGTAGTTGCAGTTAGAACTCCAAACCGTAATTCTGACATAAATTTGGAACACTGGTTTACGGCTGGGTCGAAATTTCAAGTTCCTGACCGTAGAATAAAATGGTTAGGAAAAACATCCGTAATCTGCTTTACGGTTGGGATTACCTATCCGTGTATCACACTGATAACCAAAAAAGAAAATATCTCCTGGTTATGGCTATATATTCAGGCCATAATTCTGACATAAATTAATAACTATTATTTACGGCCAGAAATACCTAGCCGTGAATCTGACAAACCACAAACCCTGCAGGTTAATACAGAATTACGGCCGGGTCTACTCTTCGTTTTCCTAGCCGTAAATACCTATAATTTTGTATACCACCTTATATCAGCTAGTTTTTTGAATTTTAAAAAATAGATCCGTTTGAAGACTGATCTATAGAAGGTTCTAGCTGTTCAAACACTTATTTAAACTTGAAATAACTCCACCTCCATATAACCACCCATTCCAAATCAAAACCACACCTTCTACATCAATAATCTCCACAAAAACCCCTACAAACTCAATGCAATGTAATCCAAGGATAAACCCAACTTTACTTTGGAAGAAGACTTATCTCTTTGCAAAATTTTTTTACTACGCTATCCAAGGAGGGGAGAAGAATGAATGAAAAGTGGTTTACCAAGTAAATCATATTGGAGTAAGATTTTTGAGAATTTTTGTAGTGAAACAGGTAACACTAACAACCGCGATGGGGTTGAATTGTATCTTCGATTTTCAGACATATGCAAAAAAAGTGGAAGAATATATGTCTTTACGTCGTATGTGCAACCAACTTCGACTTAGAGGTGAGACTGATGGAGAAGTCATAGCTCAAGCTAAGATGGAATTGAGAAAATGGAAAGGTTATAATTTCAACTTGGAAGCTCAATACGCCACCATCAAAGACTTCTTAATACATCGAAAGGGATGTTATTAAAACCAACTTTGTAATGGGGATCTATTAAGTATGTAATGGGTTTCATTGTGGTCTAATTAATGAAAGTATTACTAATTTTTCAATCGTAGTATGTATTCATGTTGATAATCAAAATCTCAGCTTACATATTCCATTACGGCGGGAAATATAAGAATTCAGTAGTAACAAAGACTCGGGAGATTCTGGATAGAATAACGGCTAGAAGTTCTTAACTTCCCATATGTTATAGTTTACTGCTGGGAATTCCTCATATCCCAACCGTAATATATGATTTACGGCTGGTTCGACACAATTTCTCATCCGTATTGTGAAATTTTGATTTTCTCTGATTTTTAACGGTTTGAATCGATAAAATTGATGTTGGGAGTTAATAAAAGTTATCCCAAGTTTTGTGATGAAGGGTTTCATCATTTTCTTCAAATTTTTTCAAAAAAATTTCACCAAAATCACCATTTTTCCTTCTTCAAAATCAAAATCAAGGAAAATCAAGTTTTGATTTCCAAAAGTTTAATCATTTGATTAGTCTAATCCATTCACTAATACTGATTATTAGCTTAATCAATTTAATTAGTACTAATCATATTAAGGGTAGATTATGTATTACATAAAATACCATGATAAGGGGCTCTATGCATTGTTATTTCAAGACCCCATAAGCCCCCAAATTCCCCTCATTTTTAAAGCCCCAATAATAGGATTCTTAACAAAATATTCTGTTTGGTTGACCAAAAATTGACTAAGCTTTTGATTTTGAGCTTGATTTCATTGAAGAGGATATATATATCTTAAGGGACAATGGTGTTTTCCTACGGACGACCTATATGGAGCAACTAATATGCTTTTCCAGATTTTTTGTTATCTATAGTTTGGACACATAAAAGACGGTCCAAATTGATTTACGTCCACCATTACTCTATCCTCAAGGCTGAAAAAAAACGCACCCATGAAAATTAAAGCCGCAACCGTTTCGTCTTCTGGACCGCGTATCCAGGGAATTGAAGATCGGCTCGGGACTCCCGAGTCGGGAGTTATTCTTCCCTGTTAAATTGTGTCTTTTGTTCTGAATGAAACGGCTTTGTCAAACCTAAACCCTTCTCACGACCCACCTGGAACACTCAATTATCCCAGTCTCTTTTGTTCAAACGCCTAATCCCAACCCTAATCCCTTCTAACAGAGGCCATGAAAGAACGGCATTCATTCATTCATTTTAAAAATTGTAGAAAGTTAGTGCTATTTTTTCCGAGGGAGGATCCATGGACACTCTTAGATGGACAAGGTCGGACAAGATTTGCGCCATTTTCTCCGGAAAACTCAAAAGACAATGAATTTAAGTCTAATATTTTAATGATATATTCCTATTATAAGACTTTATATTCATACCAAAAATGAATGCAATTCGAGATAGCAAACGACCATCTACTGATCTTAATTTCAACAACTGTTAATTTTGAACGGATGATATTCAAAGGGTAGATGGTGGTTTCTATACATCTCTAATTGTGATCATTTTTTTTTATAGGAATGTAGAGTCTTATAAGAAGAATATACCATCAAAATATTAGACTTAAATTCATTATCGTTTGGGTTTGCCGGAGAAAATGGCGCAAATCTTGTCCGACCTTGTCTATCTAAGAGTGTCCATGGATCCTCTCTCTATATTTTTTCCAATCTCATATCTGGTTGATAGCCTTATACATGGTACCTTGGATTTTCTTGCAAGACCAATATCAGGTTTGAGATTCCATCAGAAGTCACTGCATCAGCGATAGCAAAAGGCATCCGGTCAAAAGCTTCAAAAACCAAAATTATATTAGTATATAGCCTCATGCCTCTGTTTAACATCCATGGATTCATGGTGCCTCATGCCTAATTTTTATCTCATTTATGCAATTTAATCAAATTTCTAACCCAAGGTTCATCATTTGCCCAACTCTATTCTCAAGGTATGATTCACTTTTGTTTTGGTTGATTGAGATAATTGTTGTTAGGTTTTCTCTTTAATTTTTTGTTTAACATCCATGGATTCATGGTGCCTCATGCCTAAATTTTTGTCTCATTAATGCAGTTTAATTTTTCTTTTATTTTCTAATTAATATTTTATTTTATTTTGTTATCTTGATTTTGTTTTTTCATTTGCAGTCAAATGATACTAATCAGATATATGATGAATGATTAATTGGGGGATATAAAAACTAATTGGGGGATATGTGCCGGCATAGTTTTCAATGAAAACCGGCATGGTCGATGGACTACCGGCATTGAAAAACCATGCCGGCAGCTACAGTAAAATATCCCCCAATTAGTTTTTATATCCCCCAATTAATCATTCTATATGATTGCTAGGTATTCATTTTTATTCTTATGTTAGGTCTTTTTTTAATACCATACCATATGATACCATTTAAGTCTATTTTCTTACCCAATATTTTTTATTTTTCTCTGGACGGGAATTGTCCAATAAGACTTTGACCTCTTCAAGCAAAAATTATAGGATTTACATGGAGTGAAAATAAATGACGAAGAAAATGAGGGTTCCATTATTATGCCCTTAATTAGGGTCGGTAAATGGCATTTCTTAACTGTATTGTTATTGCCGTTGGAGAGTTCATACTCTTAATCGGATTAGAGTCGTGTACATGTCGATTGTCAAATAGATTGAAGTTTATTGACTATATTTGTTATTCTTCTAATTCTTTGTATCATATAAACCTTGAAGTTATATCTCTTCACACTTATAACCTTTTGATGAAAATAAATGACGAAGAAAATGACGATTCCATTATTATGCCCTTAATTAGGGTCGGTAAATGGCATTTCTTAACTATATTGAGAAGACGTAAATGGCATTTCTTAACTGCTAAATACATGCGTTACGTTTTTTCTAGAAATGTTTGAGGGACATGCGAATAATTGAGACTGTGTGTTGACTGTGCATTGGTGGTTTAAATTTTAACCGTCCTTTGTATACCCAAAATGTAAATCATTCATAAATTTCAAAATCTAGGAATTAAGATCAATCTGGACCGTCTTTTATAACTTCGATAAATTAATAGCTTTGAGACCGGAAAAAATTATTGTTTTAGCGAAGTTATTAATTTATCGAGTTAAAATTTAGCTTGTACAAGCCTAGTTGGGACCGGAGAATTTTATTATTTTAGCGAAGTAATTAATTTATCGAAGATTAATTTATCGAAGTTCTACTGTATAGATGTCCGTCGATGTTGGAAAAACCATTGTCCCTTATAATATAGACTAGCTTATAACCCGTGCCGTAACGGCACGGGCTTTGGTTGTTATGTGTGATGTTAAATGTTAGCTTGTGAACGTTTTTGGATTTGTCCTCATGCATAAAGAGTTCAACCTAGGGAGAACATCGCAATTGTCACATCCTTGCAATTCTTTATATAACAATAGAGTTTTTTCGAGCGTTGTGGTTAATCGGAGCTTCTGGTTGATTCTGGCCCCACCATAATATTTTTTTTTTGGTAATTTTATAATATTTTTAGTTCAAAAAATATTTTCGACCAATCACAATAAACAAACAAATTACCTAAAATAACTAAATATAATAAAATCTATACATTGCTAAAAATGTTTAAAAAATCTAATACATTTAATCTTAACAATTAAATTCACAAACAAAATAAATAAAAAAAGATTTTACAAACAAAATTAAAATAAAATATTGTTGATCACGATTTCATCACAAAATTATAAGAAAAATATCCAATGTCCAATTACAATTTTTGATAATTAAACTAATCTTAATTACAATTCCAAGCTATTAATTAATATTAAAACTTAAAACTAACCCTAACTGCGATTACATTTACAATTCGAAAGAAGTAAGAACTTTGGTCAAAGTTTATAAATCAATATACATATTGTTGTGAATGCTTACCGGATCAAAACATGCTACATGTTCCGCAAAAAGCGATCGTTAATCCTGTTCAATAGTTCGAAATAAAACCGTCAATAAAACCATAGAAATAACATAACATGATTTAAACAAAACTAAAAATGAGAAACCAAAAAACCTCGATAAAAAAGTATAATCAACCAAAATGAATATTGGTTTCAACATTATTTTTCTTAATATTATTCATTTCACAAAAATAAAATAAAAAATAGAAACAGTTTTCTTTATTTGACTTGTAGAAGATACTCAATAATTTTTTAGGAAAAATATTTCAAAAAATAAATATAGTTTTCCAAAATAATATTTATTTATTTATTTATCTTATAGGTAAATATGCTAAATATATTGTTCATTCCGTTAGATATATAAAAGATTATATTATGTGTGAAAAAATAATATTTTTGCCCAAATTTTGTTATAGCCATTTAATATACAGATCAACAAATATATAACTAAAGAAATATTTATATTATTTTTTAAAGCAAGTATTTGCCTATAGTTATACGAATATTTAAAAAAATATTTATATATTTATTGATATATATATTATTTCCAAAGCAAATTTGATTTCTTATGGCATTTTAAGGCTTAGTAACTCTATATAAAGCATTCGTGCAAAACCAAAATTCTATGGTTTCCACGTTGCTTCTCTTTTGATGATTATTTTGTTCCCTTTCTTGCTATTTAGATTGTTTTTAATTTGATCCACTTTTGTTTGTTGTTTTGAATGTATCATAGATCTTGCACCTGTTATAAATGTTCGTTGAAGTGGCGCATGAGTCAAAGAATTTACAGGTATAAATTATTCTGCGAATAATTTTCTAAATTAAAAATAATAATTATCTTTTGATTAGCATGTCTAAAGGATGCATAAAATGGATTTTTTTTTAATCTGATCCACTTTTGTTTTATGTTTTAAATGTATCCTCGATCGTGCTCAAAGAATTTAAAGGTATAAATCATTCCGTGAATATTTTTATAAATTAAAAACAATAATTATTTTTTGATTAGTATGTCTAAAGGATGCATAAAAGCTTATTAATGTATATGCATATTGTCATTGCTTCATGCCTATTGCTAGATCAAAAGTTAAGGTTTGTTTAATCTCAACACGAGATCATGTTCAATAATTGTTTTTTTTTTTTTTTTCATTTTTAGTATGTTTTTTCGTTCTTTTTTCGGTCGACTAATCAACAATTTTATGATTATTAAGGTTTGTTTAATCTCAACACACATCATGTTCAATAATTATTCTTTTTTTTTTTTTTTTCTTTTTCGTTTTTAGTGTGTTTTTTGTTTTGGTCGACTAACCAACAATTTTATGATTATTAAGGTAACAAAAGATATCTTTGCGGATTGATGGATGGTACCGATCTGATCAATAATTTTGTTTGCCTAAATCTGGATCAATAGAGTTGTTGTGCTATTACACGGTCTCAATGGTGGAATGAGCCGCCATATCCAAGCGATTTTGGATGGTGACGGATCAGTCTGTCTTTTTATCGATTCAAATAATTTTAGCATGCTTTCTTTTTTTTCTCCTTCTCGTGAGGTTTGGCATGTCCCCCTCATTCTGTTTGCTTTTCCTTTTATTAATGAAATCTCCACGCGAGACTTTCCAAGAAAAAAAGAACAATAAAATTGTTGCCGCACTCTCTTAGTTGTATGGAGATCATGGCTAACGAAAAATGTATCTCTTGGTTGTAAGATCACCATTAATTAATGAAAAAAATTGTTAAAATAGAACTAGCTGCAAAGAGGCGCTGAACTTAGTGGTGTATCCAACCCAACTGTGAAGGCCTCTGCCAAAATATCTACTGAAATGCTACAATTATTTTTGGTTAAGTTCTGAAGCTTTCAAATACTGAAACGGTGATACTTTTTTTACCGTACATAGGGGGATTAACGATTTTTTTTGGTAGAGTAATAATATTGTGATACCCAAAGATTAGAATTTGTTCCTTTAGTGCGCAACGACGATCTCTTTTCTAAAACCCCAAATACATTACATTCCTGCAAGCAATGCTAACCGCACTTTGTATACCGAATAATGAAATTCCACAAAATATAAGACCAATAGCCAGAAAATTTCTTTAATATTCCTTACGAGTATATTTTTTCTTTAAGGTCAACATATTGGAGGAAAAAAAAATGAAATCGATAAGTACTATCATTTATTTTCTTCCACGCATGAACCTTATCTGCATCATATCAAATAACATATAGTACTTGTACGCATTGTAGTTCAATCTAAAACAAATATTATAATAATTTAAGGTGTGTATGAGTGTTTTAGGCTCTCATACATACGAAGGAGCAATATTAGACTATAATGCGGTTTCTGCAAGATATGACACATATATTGTGTAGCTAGACGTTTTGGAGAATATACAAAGATAAGCATGGTATTAGAATGCAAAGCTTCTTATCCTCTAAACAATTTTTGATATAATCACTAGGCCTATTCCTATGCATGTAAAACCATTATATTTATCATATATATGCACTCATTATGGGTATGCCAAATTGCCAAACATATATGCTTATATGTCAAATATCACATATATACAAACATACGCTATGGAGTCGGGCTATAGAGACTCCATTGCTCGATGGTCTTTCCATCTCCGAGTAATTTTATATATATGATATATAATTTCTCTTTCTCTTCTACTTCTTAATTATTCTAATATATTTTTATATTTAAAAGGTCCCACTAAATATATTATAACACTAAAACTTTTATAAATACCCCACCGCACAAACATAAATATATTTTTTATTCATTAGGGTCCCACCCAACATAATTAAATTTATATTTTTAATCAAAATTTGTCGTGAATTTGGCATACCCATAATGAGAACTGGGAACAACACAAGGTTTACACAATGCCTGATTCTACTTGAGAGTAGAAGCTTTGATGAAAATGAAAATCTAACATATATTGGCATTTCAAATACATCGGACGGACCAAAAATTTGAAAATTAACTTCATCAAGAAGAAGAATTCACGGGTTGTGCGTCAATACATATTTGATAATACCAGATCATATACCGTATTGTTCACCATCCAGTGGCCTACGAGAATGTGATCAGTGAATAAAAATCTATTATGATGTGGTTTTAAATTTGTTTCCTTTAGACTTATAATTTAGAGTTTCTATATTATTCTTTTGCTAAACTTCAGATTGTGTTTTCTTAAGAATAACTTTGTTTGATATTTTAGGAACTACAAGTATGCATATATTGTTTTGGTAGTTGTTTTGATAGATTTTTTCTAAGTCACGAATTCATTAGTTCCAACTTCCAGTATTATGGAGTGGTTTTTCCTGTCATATTATGGAGCGATTTTGCAGATCATATGATGTTTGATGGAGTTAGCTAGCAATGACACCATTTGAAAAATCCTTAACAAGTTATTTAACAAATTAAGACCATTTTATTAACCTTAAGTTGATGAATACTCACAATTCTCATGGTGCAATTCACCCTTTATCCTAGCACTCTGTAAATGCATTGATCTCGCTGGGACCTATCACTCTTACCAAATATGCATAAACGTACATGTTCCAAATAATCGAGACCAAATATCTTTAAAATCCAAATAACATATAGTTACAATTCTCAGTAGTCAACAAAATATATATGTCCAACCATAATTATCTTCTTTATATAAACCACAAATCAGAGGTTTTAAAAATATGATGGTGCGCGTTTCGAAAGAAAACACATAATGGAGCTGAAAGAATTACGTTTTTATCTTCTTAAACTACTCGAGGAAAATGATATGTTTTTTTCCTTCTCAAACTGCTTAGGACAATTAAATCATGTAAGTAGAAAATAGTTCATGTAATGTAGCATCGAAAAGCTGTGTAAGAAGGTATTGAGAATTAGTTATCCTAATAACTACTACCTTCATACCGATATTTTTCAAGAAATACAATGATACATTTGCATAATATTGTGAAGGAGAACAATCTAGAAGATTTTTTGGCAATATTTAATGATTTGAGGATGATAAATATATTTTTTTCTATTTTTTGTTCTTTTGGTTTCAACATGGAAACCAAGTCAAAGAGAAAATGAAGAATATTTATGTCCAAGATAGCGATCGTTGCTTACAAGGACAGAGAAGAGGTGGAAAAATATTTTACGGCCAAGAAAAAGAGGATGTCAAAGAATACTAAAAGAATTTCATTTTCAATACATTGTCTCCCACAAAATTCATATCTGTTTTAGCCTTTTTTGTTCTATTTTTTGCGCACCAACTTAAATATTAGCTTATTGCTTTTTACCATATTTCTTTTCATAATTTTTAGGTTTTGGTAGAAATTAGTTTTAAACATGAGTCCAATATTCCAAAAACAAGAAATAAACCCGTGCATCGCACGGGTGATAAACTAGTAATTATGAATTTGTATCAATTATAGTTATGTCGACAACAGAACTAAACAATATTAACGAAATATTATGTCATCTTTTTTTTGCCCTCTTGGACGCTTCTCTGCCTCTGGCCCTGCCGTAAGGATTGAATTCCAATATTTTGTCCTCGTCATTTGTGTATGGATGTAATTTTTGGTGTCCTTATTGTTTTGCGGATTTGTGCTAATTAGGAAGCCTGGTTTTTCTCTGTTAGAAATTGTGGGTAGTTTCATGTTATCCCGTTGTGCAGGAAGGTGCATGAACAAAAAGATTTAAACTTTTCTTCTGTTGAAAGTTATGAGTAGTTAAAAGAGCTTAATATGGTTGGTTGTACAATGAACAACATTTTTTTGCCCGTTGAAGGGAGTCCAACTTTGTGCACCCTCAAAACCGTGGTGCACATTACGACTGCCTTAATCAGTTGAAAAAACCTCTCAAAATCACTACCTATTTTATTTTATTTTTGTGTTTTTCCTTTTTTTTGGAAATTAAAAGAAAATCTTTTCTGATCTGGTAATCCATAACTCTCTATGTCCCATGCTTTGCAGTCTTCTCTCCCAGAACTTAATTAAAATCTCCAGCTCCGTATCATATGTATAATTAAAATCAAACTCATCGGTATGAAGATTTCTTCCATTAATGAAAACATGTCGGTTTTTTAGCCCTAGATTAGTTAGGAGTCAATTAATCAGACATCAAATTTTTTTGGTTTATTATTCTTGTTGGATCTTTTCTTTGCTACAATCTTTTCATCACGTCAACTAAAATCTCCAGTAATGAAGCTCAAAATACCGAATACATTGATTTCTTATAACTCGATATGTTCGATAAGGATAAAAAAAATAATGATCATTAGTAAAAATCTGATCAATGTTACAGTTCAAATATTTGAAATTTACATCCAATTGATTTAGAATCTAGGGAAAATAGAGATCAGAGACAGTGGATAGAGCGAAAAGAAAGATGAAGCATTACTGGAGGTGAAGAAATTAATGGAAGAGGAGGCGATAATGGAGGAGGCATACTCCCTGTTTGTTTGTTTTTTTCAAATCTAATTTCTAGATAAAAAGAAAAAGAGTAAAAAAATAAAGAGAATCTATAAAATGAAAGTAAAAAGAATAGTGGTTTTGAGAGGTTTTGTTCGACTAATTAGAGTAGTATGCGTTGAGCTAACGTGCACCGGTTTTGATGGGGTGGTTTTGAGAGGTTTTGTCGAAGTTGGACTCCGTTGAAGGTTATGAGTAGTTAAAAGAGCTTAATATGGTTGGTTGTACAACAATTTTTTGCCTTCTCAGGAGATGCCACGGTTAATACCCACTACACTCACAAAAAAAAAAAACTACCTATATCATGGCATAGAAGTTACCTAGCCTGAAACTAAAATGTGGATTATAATTCGGTTGGCAGTGATCAGATAAATTCATTCTTACACAGTGCATATGTGATAACTGGTGATAAATTACCTCTTTACCATAGATCCATAACAATATAAATGTGTTGCACAACACAACTTTAGCTTATCATTAAATCTAAAACAAATATGAAGACCATCAAGATTTCATGTTGCCCCTTGTCTTTAAAATTCCAGAACCGCAAATTCATCAGCTGTTTAAAAATTTCAAAGTCCCTACATTTACAAATTCTACACATTTAGCTGTTTACCTTCATGACTCTGCCAACGTTTATTCTGAGTTCATCTCCCTAAACTTTCAATGGCATATTTGCTACCTGACGCCATGACCATCTAACTAATTCTCCATTCCAATTTCGTATTTTAGGGTCACCTTTGGTTCTATCGTCATGACAGCTTTTCTGAAAGTCTTCCAGGTTTTCCTTTACTTTGTCTTCTCTTTCTAATGTTAATGCTTGACAGGTGGACATCAGAGTCCAGGTAATCATAGAATATCTTAAGTGCAATTATCTTGAATTGTATTTGTTAATATTCAAAAAATAGTTTCTTACCGAATTTTTGAAGCCGTGAAGCGGACAACGGTCTTTAACATCCGCAACCATGTTCCATCCCTGGAATCTGCATTAATATAAATATAGAAAACCAATACAATTAAACAAACCGATTACAAATAAAAGCATTTGTATACAACTCGCATATTTTTTAACTATTGAAACCAATGGAATCGAGTAATACACGAAAGAAGCTAGCTTCGCTAATATTCTTGAGGTTTTACCTGTATACAACTGCAGACAAAATGGGATCAACGTAATTAGAATTTGTGGCAAACCAAACCATCAATGACGGGTCAGAAAATTTATAAATTTTGACCTGATCGTATAGCATGGAATAATAAGTTGTTGTCCGGGACCGTCGAGGTCATTTGAGATAAATCAAGGACAAAACACAAAACTTGAGGAAAAATAGATTAACTTACAGATTGGACCTCAGATGTGTATATGAATTTATAGATTTAAGCTTCTATGTAATCACACCATCTATATTTTCCCTGGTCATTTGTAGTTTGTAAATTCCCAAGCATAGGAACCCTTTATTTATAGTGTTTTCCCCTGGTCATTCGCATTGGTCTGATCATTAAATGGAATTTATTAGTAGATATTTCCCCAAATGCAAGACCTCAGTAGAGATTCATTTCAACTTTCAGTAATATTTTACCCATATGTCTGCCTTAAAAAAGGATGCTTCGTTTCATGCGACATAGGGAGATTGTGGTAGTCAATGCAGGTCACTGTGTAGCTTGTGGCAACTTTCTGCTTCATATCGAAGGAGTTCATAGTAATTTGAATACCCACGGGTTGGTGCATATTTTGTGAGCACCCATATAGCACGATAGCTTTCACTGGTTCCTGGAAATCTTAAGAGTATTAAACATATATATACACAAATCCATACATAATAACTTATGTCGTCTAATAGTCTAGGTAAGATGCGAAGGTGAATTTAGCTAACTCATCTCTGACCCACTCAAGAGTTCGGAAACAGTGTGGCGAACCATCTTACGGACCTCACTGTCCAGAGCTATAAACACAGAAGTACCATAAGAAATTAACAGGTCCATACATAGCAATAAACTTTGATTACTTTATATGTAGTGCTGAGCCCTAACATGACTATGAGAATGCCCGACTTTTGTTTCAAATTTAGTGCACCAAAGGTCACCATCCCCACCAACTTTCTTGCTACACCCACTATGCAAGCAACATAATAAGAAACATTCTCAATGAGTATTTTTGCTGGGTGGGCATTAGACATGAAGACATTAGCTGCTTGTCTAAATGGATGGAAGATTGATTGTGAAGACATTCACCAAAGACTCTCTCTGGGTACTTTTTGTTAACATGATGAAAACATCAACTTTATAGGGTTCAATTGGATCATCCCCAAAATAATTTGACCTAAAATTTTCTGTTTTAGTAGTATTGTAATATCAGTTAATTGAAATGAGAACAACAAAAACATAGAACCGAAGCAATATCGTAATACGACAAAATTAACAAGAAAATTTCCCAAGCAATATTGAATAGAATTAACAGAATAGGCACACTAATTGAGAATGCAATTAACATCCATTACACTTAATGAAACTACTATTTACCTATTCAACGCAATTGTTTCCATCATGATTCCTCAAATTATAAAATAAGATTTAGTTGTAGAAATGAATTGACGCTGTGAATAATCTGTATTAACAACATTTAATATTTCAAAATTTTATAACACGATATCAATCTAATTATCTTTAAACTAAAGATAAACTCAACAAAAAAAAAAAAAAAAGATAAACTCAAAATAATAAAAAAAAAAAAGCTTACAGAACTCGCGATTTCTGTGTGTGGCTAGATTAAAGTCCAAGATAGAGTAATTCCTGCGGTGAGATGAACAAAAGCTTCACGGGGGCAAAACCTAACTCTGGATGTATCGAAATAAGAAAAAGGAAAAAAAAAAAACGCCTCCCGCATTCATGATGGGACGGAAAACAATTAGAAACGGCAGAAATGGCCTATCAAAAGTAATGGGAACTCAGGTTTTAAAACGCTTGAAGTTGATACCTGCCGTAACGGGAAGAATACATGGGCATGTGTTGCTGGAGTGTAAGAAAATTATGGTGCGATCTCAGCCGCTATTTATATACCCAAAGTGTAGATACCCGTCCGAGTGAAAACACACATTAGTGGCTAAATCTTAGCCGTCCTTTATGTGTCCAAAATGTAAATATCCATTGATAAGGAAAATCACCATTGTCCCTTATAATATAGATAGATGTCCGTCGATGTTGGAAAAATCATTATCCCTTATAATATAGATATAGTATAAATAATATCATTATTATAAGCTTAATATCTAATCACAGCAGGGACGAAGCAAATTGGAAGCATGGGTGTGCACTGTGCAATTAGATGGCTCCCAAGCCAATTATTTCAAGAAACTGGGCTTCCAAGCTGATGTATGTTTAATTATACTCTTCGAAATTTTTTACATTTCATAGCAGGATTTTTGGCTCCACCTAACTGGAACTGAATCCTCTACTCCAAGAAAGAGGAGAAACAACAACGAAGCATGGAAATATAAAAAGAACAATGTTTCTTTGCCGTCAAAGCTCTAAAACTGACCTAGAGTAAATATGGGAGTGAATAAATAACCTAAGAGCAACTGCAGTGGGACGAGTAAAACTAAAGACTAAAAATCAAAATAAAGTAAAAGAAATGGGTTTAGTCCGTGTTGCGGCGCTACGGTGGTGGAGTAAATTTGGTGGAACGTAGTTATAAAGGTTAAATGTCACGGGCGTAGGTATAAAATGCGTTTGTGTTGGACGTAACTTTAAATTACGCCCGATGTCGGGCGGAATCTAAATTTGCGTTTGGTGTGGAGCGTAATATATAAAACCGCCCGATGGAGAGACGTAATCACAAACTACGCCCGAGCCAGGCGTAAATACAAACTACACACTGGTGGGCGCAAATGATACAAGATCGCTGATGGGGCGTAACTTTGAATTACGCGACAATTGCTAGGAGAAACATCACGGTGTATCTATCTTTATGAAAATGAAAAGTGTTGAGTTGTCAACATGAAATGTATGCAATGAAAAATGATGATGCCAGAGATCGCGAGCTCTTTTGTCCAGCTTCGAAGTTCAGAACCATCTCAGCTGGGGAAAGGTGACAAATTAGGCAGCCACGTTAACATGGTTAGTACAGGTTCATCCCGAGCATCTTTTTATAGCCATTACACGTTGCTTAAAATTGCGGTTAGACGTGGTAATCCATGCATCTTGCTTAGTGCAATACACGAAATTGGTGGAATGATGGGGCGTAGATTTAAATTACGCCCCATGTAATGCTGTGGAACTAATAATTGCGCCGTATGCGGGCGGACTTTAAAGTTACGTCTCGGAGTCGGGGCGTAACTTGGAACTACGCCTGGTTGAGGCGCAATTGAAACGTCTGCTTTGGGTAACAGGCGCAAATGTTAACTACGTCTCATCGGGCGTAGATTAAAGTTACGTTTCAAACAGACGCAACTAATATTTGCGTCTGACTACCAAGCGCAAATTAAAATTACGCCCCCATCGAAACGCAACTAATATTTGCGCCTCATGTCGGGCGTAGTCGTGAGTTACGCCAGACTAAAACCAAACCAAAGACCAAATATAGTTTGGTTTTTGGTTTTAGTCTGGTATATGATCTTTACTCCTTTCCGTAGCGCTTGGTTTTTCGACCAAATTTTTAGTTATACTCCTCGACTGTGGTTGCTCTAAGATCATTTCTCTTACACTGCGGCTACGGTTAACATTATTTCTTTCAAACATTTCTAAAGTATTTCTCTGTAACTTAAATACTCCGGTTAATTAAAAGGTACTCCTACTGACCAAGTACCTCTATTAGAGGCCGGATCAAATACTTGATCCTACTCACGGATTCGATCGGGTTATATCGGGCTCCATTAATTCCTAACTAATTGCGCCGACCGAGCGAAGCGAGGGAGGTCCTTATATGGCCACTTTTTTTGTAAAATCTAAGTGATCAATTACCACAAAAAGATTGGAAATGGTTAGGGCCGAAAAACCAAAAATATCCCTCCCTTTTAGTCAAATTATTATAACTCCTTGTGTATCCTATCTTTTCAGGGGTATAATTGGAAAGCAAACTTTAATATAACATATCTAAAAATCCGTGCCTTGGAATTTTACAAATTTTATCTCGTTCGAAAGGTTATAAAAAACTCTACGCAACAAGTACAAACAACAATGTCAAATTTGGAGTTTTTACGAAAAATTCGGAGATATATATCATTTTAGGCACAATTTTAGAAAATTAAATGTATATCCATTATGCAAACCATCACAAAGGATACATAATACTTTATGTAGCAAAATATTGGTTTATGCATCAACTAATTTTCCATTGCAACTAATAAAACGATGTACTCCATCCGTTTCAAGAAAAATGATACTATCATTTTAGGCACAATTCTCGAAAATTGAATGCATAGCCATTATGCAAACCACCACAAAGGATGCATAACACATCATGCAACCATATTTTGGTTTATGGATAGACTCATTTTAGTTTAAGAAAAAGTGATACTTTCACATCCCGTTTCAGAAAAAGTGATACTATCACATCCCGTTTCGGGAAAAGTGATATTTTCGCTCCGTTTCGGGAAAAGTGATACTTTCGTTCTGTTTCGGGAAAAGTGATAGTTTTTTCCGAAACGGAAAAAATGATACTTTCGCTTCATTTCAGAAAAAGTATCACTTTTTTCTGAAATTGGGCGAAAGTATCACTTTTTCAAAACGGGGAGAAAATATCACTTTTTTCCGAAATGGGTCGAAAGAATCACTTTTTCCGAAACGGGGAGAAAGTATCACTTTTTCCGAAACGGGGTGAAAGTATCAATTTTTCCGAAACGGGGAGAAAGTATCACTTTTTCTGAAACGAGGCGAAAATGTCACTTTTTCTGAAACGAGGTGAAAGTATTACCTTTTCTGAAACGGGACGAAAGTATTCGTGGACAAACTCCGTCTTCATATTCTTCTTCGGTCGGCCCTCCCACCGTGGCAACGGTCGTACTAGTATAAACAAAATCAACTACTCCCTCCGTTACTTTTTAATAGGCTGGTTTCTATAAATAAATGTTACAAAAAAATAGGCTGGTTTCCTAATTGGGAAAGTCAAATGTTAGTTTAGTTTTTAGGGACCACTTTTCTCTTAACTTCTTTTGATGACAAGTGTCATGGGACCATTTCACTTTACTTCTTTTGTTGACAAGTGTCATGGGGACCATTTCAATTCACTTTTTTTATTGACAAGTGTCATGAGGACCACTTTCAATGATTAGTTTTCTAAATTTCCTTAATTTTCTCAAAAAAACCAAACCAGCCTATTAAAAAGTAACAAAGGGAGTAGCATATTTAAATTTAGATCGAAATTTTAGTGATCGAGTGATCGCGTTCGTCTAACAACATTAACATTTCTTCATCTATTCCATTCGTTAATTTCTTATGTACTATGTACTAACTCTTGTTCCATCTAACATACTCCACGCAGCGATCATTTCATTTTCTTCCCACAACTTACAAAATTGCGCTTTTTATACAGAACTTGATCAATTTAATTATAGACCAATGAAATTTTTTGATCATGTTTGATTATTTTCATTTTTTTAAAATCTTTTTCTAAGATTGATTATCTACATCTTGATTCGTAACTAAGGTTAAAATTGATTCTTTTTCGAAAGCAATTGATAATTACTAGATGACCGCTGCCACGGTGGAACGGCCGACCGAAAAAATCGACGCGAAAAAATCGACGAAAATATCATTTTTCTTGACACAGCGGGAAAGTATTACTTTTCTTGACACAGAAAATTACCCGATGCATAAACCAAAATATGGCTCAAGTGTAATGCATCCATTGTGATGGTTTGCATAATGGTTATGCATCACTTTTCGAAAATTGTGCCTAAAGCGAAAGTATCACTTTTCTTAAAACGGAGGGAGTACATCATTTTATTAGTTGCAATGGAAAATAAGTTGATGCATCAACTAAAATATGGCTGCATAAAGTATTATGTATTTTTTGTGGTGGTTTGCATAATGTATACACATTTAATTTTCAAAAATTGTGCTTAAAATGATAAACTCCTCCGAATTTTTCGTAAAATCTCTAAATTTTATATTGTTGTTTATACTCGTTGCATAGATTTTTTTATAACCTTTCCAACGAGATAAAATTTGTAAAATTCCAAGGCACGGATTTTTAGATATGTTATATTAAAGTTTTGTTACCAATTATACCCCAAAAGTAGGATACATAAGGAGTTATAATAATTGGACTAAAAGGGAGGACAATTTGGAAATTTCCGAGTATGACACCAAATCCAATCTTTTTTGTTAAATTGGAAAAAATGTCACGCTTCATATTGACACAAAGTCACCATATATAAAGTCCTCCCTCGCTTCGCTCGGTCGGCCTAATAAGAATTTCTATTATTTGATTCAAGATCAACATTTCAGATTTATTCTTAATGTATCACTTGTTATAAATTAGGTTGTGAGTAATTGAACAAATAGTTTCTTGATACATCTTCTATTATCACCCCATTTGACCCACAATCAACTATCTCAGACTGTAAGTCAGTTTTCCCCAAATAATATTGTCTTTCTTTTTAATAAAAATCATATTAAATGTTGTAAAAAATAAAATGGAGTCGCCGAAAAGTAAATAAGGCGCAATTGGGTATATCCCGATTTATTGGGGATATTTATTGATATTCCCATCCTTAGAATTCTGCTAAGGGGTGTTTTTTAAGGGAGAAAATTATTAAACTACCCTTTATGTTAATTAAAAACCTATGGTTTTGTTGAAAAGGTAAGTGATGCCCAATTTTATTTAAAGTGTTATTGTTTTTTAAAGGTAA
Source organism: Papaver armeniacum (assembly GCA_023531295.1). Classification (NCBI taxonomy): domain Eukaryota; kingdom Viridiplantae; phylum Streptophyta; class Magnoliopsida; order Ranunculales; family Papaveraceae; genus Papaver; species Papaver armeniacum. Next base: position 16,664 of record JAJJWW010014944.1, on the reverse strand, counting down.
TGCTTTAAGAAGAAAAAAAAAACTGTAACTGAAACTTTTTCAGTTTCAGTCATGAATACACTGTCGGCATCTTCTACCGGGACTGCTTTAAGTATAAATGCCATGCCGATATTTATGATTGTAGTTTCCATAATTTGTATGTACATATGCGGCATGGAAACATGTTTGAAGGCCATGTCGGTATTGTTTCTGCATTTTTTAGTTTATGCCGGCACATACTTGCCGACATGCACGATATTAGAACAACAATATGCCGACTTCTATGTGAAATTTTTTTAAGTTTCTGGCCAACTTGAAATATGTGCCGACATGCTCGATAAATTTTTTTCAATGCCGACAACATAATTTATAAGTACCTATTTTTTGTACATTTTCTTTCGAACTACCGACATGGTTAGTTTTATATATACAATGTCGGCGAAACATTTAAATTTGGGGGATATTGTTTGTCAACATGGTATTTATACTCTGACCATGCCGACACTGAGTTTTTTCGGATTTAGCATTGATTTTGAGAACACCTCTAACAAGTTCTTTGTTAATGATCTTAGTTAGAAGGCGATAATTGATGTGACTAAAATGCTCATGCCAAAGATGTGTAGATTCCACCTAAGTCAAGTTGCAATAATTATTAAACTGAGTATACAAAAGATAACATTTATTTTTACCACGAGTTCCCTGAAAAATTAATTTTTCAGACTTGTCTACAATATCACATCCATTTGCATTGAAGAGAACCTTATGGTCCTTGTCACAAATTTGACTAACAGAAAGAAGATTAGCAGTCATACCTTTAACATATACGCCATCATGGATTTCAAAAACACATGGTAATTTCATCGTCTCTTTTTTGCTGATGTAGAAATAACTCACGTCTCCGAATGTTGCAGGTCCTCCTTCAAAATCGTTCGTATTTACAAACCATGAAAGATCACCTGTCATATGCCGGCTACACCCACTATCGAGGAACCATTGAAAGGGTGATGTTGATTTTAGGGCAAAAGCTCCCATACTAACACTACTTTCCCATTTGGGTTTTCTTGTTAGATTTTCGCACCTTTTCAAAGAAGTAAACAGTTGTTCAGCTTTCTTGTGTAGAGAACTAGCAACCTTTAAGCTTTTCTTAAAATACATGCATGTATGTTGATAATGATCATAAGAACCACGAAACATACATGAATCAACACCATTAAACTCACCAGAAATGTTCTAAGTCACATCAGGTTTTACAAAGCCTAAACCTCGTTTGTCTCCTGACTTACGAAAATCCTTCAAGGAAGAGTTAAAGGAGTTTCTCAAATCCATTGAAGATCCTTTGACAGACTTCAAATCCTTACATTGTGCAATGACTGCAACAAGGTCAGTATTGATCTGAATTTGTTCATCTAACTTCTTTTGGAGATTAACAACCTCTTCAGAGCATTCACGAAGATCAGAGTCTTTGATGTAAATTTCGCAATAAAGTCCATCAATTTTCCTTATCAATCGTTGTTTCTCTCGACAAAGATTTTTGATGACTTTTCTTAGATCAAAATGCTCAACCTCATTGATGGTTTCTAGGAACACACTCGGAGTTGGATAGATCTAAAACTGGTGAAGCGTTAACAGAGATATTACTGTCCATACTAATTAAATTGCTTTAAACACAGACTTATAAGGTCTTAGCGTGTTTGCCTGCTCTGATACCAATTGAAAACGCTTGGGGTATAACAACCACACCCAATAATTTGTTCGCCAATCTGTATGGACTAAACTCCAATATAATTCCGAGAGCACCAACATAAAAGCGAGACTCAATCAAGAAATATATCAAAGAGCACCAGCTCTTTGATATAATTCCGAGACTTAAAAGGTATTAAAAGCGAGACTCAATATAATTTCGAGAGCACCAGCTTTATCTCTTTCTCAATACAATCAGTAATCAACTAGATAGAAATCCGTGAGACTGATTGATATTAGAACAACTTGGACGGTACCAAAGACCGATGCCCAAGTGTCAATCAAGTTCTATCCAACAAACAAGGTCGGATTTATGAACTGTGATTGAACTACGCACAACCTGTGATATTTCAATTAGATAAACAAATATAATGCGGAAAATAAATAACACAAATACAAGAAATTTTGTTGATGAGGAAACCGAAAATGCAGAAAAATCCCAAGACCTAGTCCAGATTTGAACACCACACTGTATTAAGCCGCTACAGACTCTAGCCTACTACAAGTTAACTTCAGACTGGAATGTAGTTGAGCCCTAACCAAGTCTCACACAGATTAAGGTACAATCGCGTTCCTTACGCCTCTTGAATCCCTGCAGGACTCTGCGCACTTGATTCCCTTAGCTGATCTCACCCACAACTAAGAGTTTCTACGACCCAAACTCGAAGACTTATAAACAAATCCATCTCCCACAGATAAGTATATTCTTGGTTTTGTTTCCGTCTTTAGATAGATCAAGGTGAACAAGAAACTCAACTAATACCTTGGACTTATACTTCCAAAGAACAACCTAGAAATATCAGTCACCTCACAATAACCCAATGATGCGTGTCGTAACCACAACAAATTAATTAATATTTTTCCACCTAATTAACAGGTAATGTAGTGGTAGTTAAGTTCGTTCCCACGAGGAGCAAGAGATTCTAGTTGTAAAAATTGTCACAAAGAGGGGGGGTGTATAAAGCAAAAGAAAATAAACAAAGCAAATCAAAGATAAAGTTGAAATCAATAAGAGAGACAAGACCAAGGAATCCTTCTTCGTTGCAAAACAATGATTCAAGTTATGTTTTTCATCCACATGTTATTAGTCACAGATTATCACCAACCGTAGGTAAACGGCTAGATCGGTGCTAAACCCTAAATCCCTTGTATCACTGGATACGGAAGTTCTCGACTACTGGTTCTATTTACCAAACCACCTAGTAGTAGATCACTCTAGATGTAATTTAAATAAACACATTAAGATTTATGAACTTATTAGGTTAATATTAGTAGTTAGACTCTTAGATCAAGGTCTACTTGCTAACGTTGTTTTCACACACAATTGCTCCACGGAATCCCTCCGCAAGGTCTTGTGTTTGCTACTTGTTGACCGGTTGTCAGCCGACACAAATATAATTACACTTTCTTACTACTCAAAATATATAATGAAGCAAGGGCAAGAAAGGATCGATCCCACAGAGAGGTCTAGGTTGTCAAATTGTTTCGGTTCCCTATAAATAACACCGGGGTTTTGTGATTTTATAAACTAAAATAAAATAAAATAAAGAAAAGCAAACAAATCGAATCAAATTACGGATGAGAAAGTATTGGTTAAGGATTTCGTTTTCATTCACAAACATGTTTTCAACACAATAACTAGAATTAATATTTTAATCTCAACTTTTATCAAAGCCCCTAGAATACCTTGATCGCAAGAATATCCCGCTAATCTCCTCTTGTCATCAACAAACACATTAAAAGATGCGAATATGAATTCTACCTAAAGGAACAACCTAACGTGTAAAAGCACTAATCAAGTTTAATTCCCTAGATGCATTAGGTTCTATGAAATCAGGCCAATCAAAGCAATCGAACGTGTAAAAGCACTAATCCTATTTAACAAAGGTTATGGTTCACATATGATCATAAGAATATATCACTACAAACTATAATCATATTTATGCTACTTGCAATCCGGAATTATCACTTTTGCGTATAATAAATCCTAATCTAGCAAGAGAGATGAAAACAAACTCAATCGATTCGCGACTCGACTAAATAGCATTCAACTCATGTAACAATATTGATGGTGAATCATAAACGATAATATGAGAGAAAACTAATTTATTGAATTAAAACCCATATTTGGAAATCCAACTTATTCCATAACCATTAATAAAACTCTAGCTCATATTCATGGAGTTCATAACAAGAAGAAAGAGAAAAGACTTCATGGTTCTAAACCCTAGAACAAAAGTAGAGGCAAAAAGAATAAGATAAAAGATCAAAGATCCCCCATAATTGTAAAAGTCTTTCCTTTAAATAGCTCTCTTGTTTCCAAAATTACCCATGTGAAAATTATGTCCAAAAACGTCGCCCATGTGAAAAACCCGGATTGTGGCCAAATTCGCCGTAAAGAAATAGTCGCGGGTGGAAGGTATCTCGGTGTGGTATCTCGGCAAAGTCAACCCGGTCAGGTCCAGCGGGTCAACTCGGTCGAGTCAGCCGAGTCGAGCAAATCGGTGAGTCGGCCGGTTCATCCCTGAATCAGATCTGAGTCAGAGTCAGTTAGGCAGTCAGATGAGTGAGCCAGTTCTTATCAGCTCCTTACTCATTTGAGTCGATTCTAGCCATAGGCCTGAACTGTTGCAGGCCATATTCTGTTGCACTATCTTTGTGCCTATCCAGCCATTATGGCCCTGCCAGTTCTGTGAATCTCTTCTCTCATCTTGATTCAAACAACACAAAGCACATTCCCTGCATTAATGCCCTCGGTTCCATTCCTTGCTTGAAAGTGCAGTTCCACCAAGAAACTCCACCTTTGTCATGACCCGCACCAACTCCCATTGCAACTTTCGGATTCATCTCTCTGACTAACGGCATCGACTCGGTCTTCTCGTGCACCACCATCAAATTGATTAAAACCCATAAGCACATAAGCTACACACCACCAATCTTAGCCTATAACTCCAGCCTTGCAATACATTCTCGCTGGCAAACTCTCTTCCATTTCAGGTTCAAGCTTCACCTCCCCATAACTCTTGGCTCAACACACAAACCATTTTCTCATTGCACTCAGCTGCAATCACTTCCCCAGTGTCACTAGTTCCGGTCTAGACTCCATTTCTGTACTTCGGTTGCAAGCACCGGCCACCATTTAGTGCACTAAACCATCGATCGGCTCCACCGATCAGTAACTCCCTTGATTTCACGCCAAAGCACTAACACTGCTCTTCCATCTTGAGCTCAAAAGCAACCCAAACTCCAGCTACAAAACACCACAACCCCTATTTGAACTAAACACAGTTGCAGCACACTTGGTTTCTCCCTGTAGTGCTCAACTGCTTCTTGTTCTTCTCGGCTTCAATCAATGGCTTCAGATTCCTCCAACTCCATTGCACCAGAACCCATTCAATCTTCTTACTTGAACACAGCAACCTCTTATCCAACTTAAGCCTCCGACTTCAATTCATACCTAGTCCACGAAGATCACGGTTCATCGCTGTCATGGACTCTCGAGAAATTCTTTCCATCGCAACCAACTCCTCGTCCATTTGTCACGCATTGCAAATTGCGCACTGGATCCTTCTCATCTCCATTACAGCATAGCACAAACCTGTTGTACCAATTCCTCCACTTCAGTGCATCATTCCCTTACAGCTCTACCTCATACCACCGCCATCAATTGCTCAAGACCACCTTCAAACACCACCAGCAACACCAGACCAAACCACCAACTTCACAGCATAACCGCACTAATCCCGCCAATCTTACGTAACTTCATAAGCACCTAACTCAGTGCCCACATATGCAATTGCACCTAAGACAATTCCATCTGAGCTGCAACTGCCATTTCACCTTGTAGCTCAACTGAATCTCCACCAACACAGAACCCATTTCAATCTCAGAATTAGAACCAATACAAACCCTAGCTCTAGTTTTATCCATCTGAGACAATCTATAGAACCCATCTTCGTTTCCAATCAAGGCTCAGAAATACCCTCACTTCGATTTCCACCTAATAGCCCTGAAGTCTTCATCATTCAATCACTAACTCAAACCCGTAAACCCATCTGGAATTTCAACCCCAACTGCAGAACCCCATCGATCTCAGCAACCATGAATCTCCACCATTTTCTTCCAACAACAGTCATCAAACCCTAATTTCACATTCATCCGATATCTTCCTTCAAAACCTCAATCAATTTCATCTGAAACCCATACGAATATTAGTCTCAGATCCCCTTTTTCTTCTTCTCAGATTTCAATCAATACCGCAAACCCCATTATCTCAATCTAACTCAAATTGGTCGTTAATTTCCTCTTCTCCATCTCCATTTCGGCTCGAATTGACAACGACAAAGACTGGATGCACCATATCTAATTTATACCCATTCTGCCAACAATCTCCATTCAATACATCATCGTTTCTCGCCATTAAAAACAGACGCCATCGGTTTCAGGGGAAGCAAAGAAATAAAAACTAATCTCTCTGAATTTTTGGCTACGTGTAGGAATGAGAATTGATATTGGCACCCGATACATTAAGATAAGGGCCACTGAAGTGATACTTTGCCTTAGAATTTGACTTCCCCTTATTCTTGGCCGAGCTCCCATTAGCACTTGCTCGTGAAATGACTATTGTGCCCTTTACGCTCAAAATGATACTTTTTCCTCCGTGCGACTCCAGAGTACCTAATGACTCAAAAACACACGTAAAGTACATAATTCACAAGAAAAATAGCAAAGAAAGCGTAACTACTAGATAGTAAATTAGGTGTTTTAGACACCTATCACTTGTGTAAAGAGTCAAGAAACGATTACTTATCCCCTAACTTTCACTAGCTTTAGATCAAATTAACAAATCAATTTAGCGTGCACTCTAAACAATCTATCAATCAACCATGAATGTATAAACATTCCTATTAGTAAAAACAAACGATAATCATGTGAAAAACTTCAAGATAGAATTGTAAACAAAACTCAAATCATATATTAAGAACTAGGAATTCATCCTCAATCAATAAGAAAATTAGCTACTCATGTTTTTGAAATTCACACAAATAATTAAAGGGAGAATTTTTCAAGTTCACACAAATAATTAAAAGAAGAATTTTGAAAAGCAAGCAAAAACACAAGTGTTGTGTGTGTAGAGAGGTGCGTAAAAGATATGATAAAAGTGTGTAGAGAACTTCTCTACTTATAGGCTTCAATGTTCTCCAAATCTTCCAAGGAATAGAATCCTCATTCCATAATAATTTAATTTCCAAACTCAAGTCTTTCTCATCTTCCATCTTCTCTTTCCAAATTTGAGCCAAATTCTCCATCCAATTCCAAGTCCAAGTCTTCACACCCATGAGAAGAATCCACACAAAAATCTGTAATTTTGGTCACCGGAAAGCTGGTATTATGGCCGGAATTTGACCGGAATAGTCGCCGGAATCTTCTTCTCCGTCGACAGAATATTCCGTCACGGCACCGTCCAAGTTAACGGTCAAACAGGTCAAACCGTTAGTCAATGGGTCAAGCCAGAAGAGTGACAAGAACCCAGACTCCATTTCAATCTTCCATGTATGTTCTTGGTTACAGATCCAGTTTCCTCTCTCGATTCAATATCATCATCTTTGTCAATCACTAAACCACAACTCAAGACTTCATCTCGATCTGAAATCCTTCAATTTCTCGGTCTCAGATTCAACACCCATTAACCACAGTGCCACCTTCATCAGTTCTTCAGCAGCGCCACCAACAACAACTCTCAAATTACTCACCGATTTCTTCCTCTCTACGAGCTATGAACATTTCATCTCGATTCCTCAGACCCAACAGCAGCATCGATTTACTTCTCTTGGTTCTATCTTAACCAAATTCAATCCAATTCGAAACCAACAGGAACCCATTATACATCTCTCGGATTTCAACTCATCAACAAACCCATCCTCGATTTCTCTCGATTTCATCTCTCAATTTTCCGGTTTTAGTCTCTCGGATTTAACAACAGCCGCTTCTCATAATGAACAAATGATTGAGAGGAAGAAATCTTTCGATTTTAGGGTTATGGGAGTAGGGTTATACCAGTGTCTGGTCACCTTGATAAGGGCTACCCAGCTAGCAGCCCCTTAACCTATGTTGACTGTCTTTTAATACTTCTCCCAAATAGATTTGCCCCTTAACCTTGACTGGGCTCCAGATAGTGTTCGCCCATGAAATGACAATTTCGCCCTTTTGTCTCAAATAAAGTAATTTCTTCTTCTTTTCCTCCGTGTGACTCCATAGTAGCTATAAAACTCAAAACAAGCGTAAAATACATAATTTACAAGAAAAATAGCAAAGAAAGCATAAACAATAGATAATAAATAGGATGTATTCTACACCCTATCACCCAACTGATTAACAGAAAAAGTTATTGCGGAATCACAAGAGTCTGAGACGAAGAATTGTTGTAATTACTTTTTATATCTTACCTATCGGAGATAAATCTTGAGTAAATCTTAGAGAAGATAAAACTCAATACGATAGAACAAGTAAGATCAGAATACGCAACTACAGAGAAAATAGTTGGATCTGGCTTCACGAATCCCAAATGAAGTCTTCAAGTCGTTAACCTAATAACGGTTTTGGAAAAACCTAGGTTAAAGGAGAATCGACTCTAGTTTGCAACTAGGACACACAAAAGTGTCGGGATTAGGTTTCCCAGATGCTAGAGTTCTCCCTTATATAGTCTTTCAAATCAGGGTTTCTTACAATCAAAGCTAAGATAGCTTAGTAACAAAGCAATTTATATGCACCGTTAGATGAACTCCTGATTTAAGATTCAAGCTAAGTCTGCTTAGAAATTAAGCAATCAATCTCCATTATTCGATGGTATTAACTTGATACACACAAATGAAATATACTTATATTTATATATGGATGAACCGTACCAAAGTGTATACCTTGTTGGCTTAATAATAGTTAACCGAAGTTAGCCATATTAACACTTATAACTTAGCCATATTCATTTAACACTTCTAGATCAAATGAATCTAAATGTGTTTCAAGAGAGTTTTTCAAATGTTCATCATCTCATAGAAATATATATATGAACCATGTGAAGAAAAATCGGTTTGGTTTGTAATTGTACACTGTACTTATATACAAGAACCAATTCATGAACATAATTCCACGATTTGTAAAAACTAGTTCACAAACCTTATTCCATTAAAGTTCTAGGGACTTTAGTTCGCAAATTGAGTTCGCAAACGAACATGAGTTCATGAGTCTGAAAATCCATACTTGTCGATTTTAGAACCCGACCACTCTGTTCGCAAATTGAGTACGCGAACAAGAGTTCCGGACTTTGTCTTTGTCCAACCATTCACAAATAGCATACGTGAACATCAGTTCCGTACTTGGCCTTGTCTAGCCCGTTCCCAAACAGGGTACGTGAACAACAACTCCGGACCTTTTCACAGGTAAACCAGTTCGCAAACAATAGTTTCGTACCTGAACTAGACTTACACAGTCATCATACAAAGTATACAACCTGCATTATATCCAGACATGGTAGTCGTTCTAAACTCTCATTTAATCATTGAAACATCCTTGGAAGACAACAATGGTAATCTTACACATACCACTAGCTTCAAGTAATTTTCAAGTGATTAATCGATCAATAAGAAACTTCCCAAGTTGACATCAAATGATTGTCTCACACAAATCATGTAAGATGTTCAAGGTAATTTTCACATGATCATTTTTGACTTAATATTTAGTTTCCAAAAAATAAATTGATTCCAACTAAACTCGTCAAGAATATGATGAACTTAGGTAAAGCTAAAAATTTCCAACACATATTTCGAAAAATATATAAGCGAGATAAACTCGGCTCGAAATATCAAATGTGTATAATGTAAAAGTCTATATAGCTATACGACTTAGTCTCATTAGAAGATAAAATATAATAGACTTCTGAGTGATAGATTTTCAGCCTCCACATATCTTTTTTTGATGAAGTTCCTCCAAGCTCTCAGTAGATCTTCTTCTTTAATTGGTGAACGTCGTGAAGTCTAAAGCCCAACTACACACTTCTATCCTAATCCGAGACATAGCTATAAGTAGATTATAAATCACGTAAATAGTTTTGATCAACTAAACTTGACAAACAATCTTGAGATAGCAACGCTTGCGAGTTCGACCGAGCAGTGCTCTAACAGTGTTGTTCACGGATTTTTCGACTTCATGATCTAATACTCAGAGCATGTCTTGAAGACCTGAGAAAATTGGATCATTGAAACCTGAAAATGCGGGGTTACCAAAATACACCACCACTTTTTTCTTAGGAAATCTGTATGGACAAACTCAACACAACTCTGAGAGTTCAACTCAATCATGGAATAACGTCTAGAGTCATATCTCTCTACCTCTTGCAATTAAAATGTTTACATAAACAAATCCATGAACCTAATTACAAAGAGATAACTTGGACGGTACCAAAGACCAATGTCCAATAATCAATCAAGTCCAACAAACTAGGTCGGATGTCTCTACCATGATTGATCAACGTACAACCTGTGATATTTCAATTATAAAGATAAACAATATAACACAGTAAAAGAAATAACACAGACACCAGAAGTTTTGTTAACAAAGAAACTGCAAATGCAGAAAAACCGCGTGACTTAGTCCAGATTGAACACCAAATTGTATTAAGCCGCTACAGACACTATCATACTACCAATTAACTTCAGACTGGAATGTAAAAGGTATCCCACCGATTACGATACAGTCGCGCTCATTATGCTTCTTGACAGGACTTCACGCAATTGATTCTCTTATAGCTGACGTCACACCAACTAAAAGTTACTTCAACTCAATTGAAGATTTTAAACCAAATATGCCTCCCACATATTAAGCCTATATATGATTTCCTTTTACAATCTAATAGTTTGATCAAAGGTGATGGAAATCGATAGCAATTGATTGAGAGTCTAGCTAACCTCAGAATCCGGACTTATGCAACTCGAAGTACAACCTAGATTATTATTCACCTTGTAATACCCTGTATTTTTAGCTACTTTTTCGGGTCGGGTTATACCCGGATTAGTTAACCTTGTGGCTTAGGTTGTTGTTCCTTAGCCTTAGCCTAGGTGGGTTACTTGAATAAGAAAAGGCTACAAGTTAGGGTGAAAATATAATATTAGGAATAAAATGAAAAGACAAATAAATAAAATAGTTAAGATAAATAAAATAATATATTAGATTTTTGGAGAGAGAATTGAGAGATTAGGAAACCGATGGCTAGAGTTTGGAGGAGAAAGCTATGGAGAGGAAGAAGATGAATTGGAGATAAGACTCTTGAGGAGAAATTCTAATTAGGAAAAAGTGCAGAATCAATTGAATTAAGGTAGAATGTGAAACCCTTTCTCTTTAGGTGTTTTTCTTTGGTGTGTATTTTATATGATTTTGTATTGTTATGATTCAGTAATTTATTTGAATAAATATGGACTTTTTGTCGATGATCAGACTTCTCTAATTGATAGAAAACATGATTAGGTATCTCTTATTAAAATTTGGGAATTTTAAAATGTAAATTCACCGTTGAATGTTCCTTGTACTTTGGATAATAGTTTCTGAAATTCTGGACAGTTTCGTTTTGCTGTGGATTTGATGTTCTTAGGAAGTCTTAATGATGTTAAGATGATTTTAGGTCTTAACAAAAGTTGTAGATAAATATATTATCTTTTATTGTGCTTAGGATTTACTTAATTTGAGACTAATATGAATTTATGGTGAATATTGTGGTAAAATGATGTTATCTGCCTAGATTTTGTGATGCGTTTGTAAAATCAATATCTTTTGATTGAGCTGTTAGTTTAATGTGAAATTTGGAAATGTTATACATTATGGTGTCAGGAATGTTCTCTAAAGTTTGAGTTAGATCGGACAAAGTTATCACCTGAAACACATGATTAAAATGTCCGCAGTTAGTGTGTTTGATTAAATGCTTGAATGAAATTCATGTTGTTAAGCCATGGTTGCTTGTGTTGTTTGTGAGAAATGATTTATAAAAGGAAATGAGTTCATGTTTTACCATTATATGGAACATGTTTCATACTAACGGCGGGTAATGATCCCCGAGAGTTAAATGGGTAATGATCCCCATGTGAACTTGTGTTTCCAGACCATCGATGGCGGCTGTCCGTGCCGATAAACGATAGGTGGATGTACGAACCAAGGTTTTCGTACCGTGAATAAAACGGGTAATGATCCCAGAGAGCAGATGGGTATGATCCCCATATATGCATAAGTTTCGTTCGGACCCGTAATGCTTCGAGTTTGGATCTCCATACGGGTTTGACCCTGGTCCGGAAATCGGGGTGTTACTTATTCACCTCACAAGTATAAAACTTGTGGAATCAATAAAGTTTGAGATGAATAGAACTTTGATGATTTCTATCTATCTTGATCGAGTGAGCAGCTCAACAATCAATCAAGATCAAGATACTCGAGTTATCAAGAGAAGATAACTGGACTTGGCTTCACAAATCCTTATGAAGTCTTTGTAGTCGCTAAACCCTAAAAGGGTTAGGAAGAGGACGACTCTAGATACAACTAGGACACACCAAAAATTAGTGTCGGGATTCAAAATTCCTAGTTTCTTGAAGTTCCCCTTTTATATACATTCAAAGCATAGGTTGCTTTAGGTTTAAGCTAAGATAGCTTTGGAACCAAGCAATCAATATCCACTGTTAGATGAATCTTTGAATCTGATTTACATAAACAAGATATACACTCTGGTTAGGTGAAACCGAAAAGTGTATAAAGACTATATTCAACGTGGTTAGCCAAAACTAGCCCATTTGAACTTAAAATCTTAATACTCATTTTCATGAACACATAAGACATTAATCTTGAGTCACAATCATGTGATCAAATAAGTCTAGTGTTTTTAGAGAATTGATCAACCGTTAATTATCTCGAAGAAAGAATTTAATCGCACTTGAAATAATCGACATGGTTAGTAGGTGTACAAATTACAAATACCATAGCCGTTCATGACTCAGGTCAGTCAGAGTACGTGTACCAGTTTATAAACAATTAAACCAAACCAATTTCAGAAGTTCACAGAACTATTTAGGTATGCGTACCGATATGGATATCTTAAGACTACGACCGGTTCTGGAGTCTACATAACTATTTTAGTTTGCGTACCGGTATGGATACTCAAATGGAGTTCATGAACATGAACTTAGACTTATAACATTTTCCCAGTTTGTAAGACTGATAACACTGTCTTGTATCTGAATCTATAGTAGTTCTATATTTCTGTCTAAATCGATTCAAAACATTCCCGAATAACATCAATGATACATATCACTATTCCAGGATATTTCCGACTATAACTAAATTCATCAAGTAAGAACAAATGTTCATTAAGCATAGTCATTATATTTCGAGAACTAATTATCAAGATAAACTTGACTCGAAATTCTTGTATATGCATGGTAGTCTAATTACTTATGCGACATCGTCTCACATGATAGAAAAGTGAATATAACTTGAGAAATAGGTGGTTCAGTCTTCACTTACCTTTTGTTGATGAAGTTCTCTAAAAGCTTCGGTTAATCTTCGCCTTCAAACGGTGGAACATAATGATGACTGTCGTGATGTGTTGTTTCTCAACTACACTTCTATCCTAGTTCGATACTTAATTAATTGTAGACTAGAAATCAAGATATAGTTTTGACAACTAAATTTTCCAACAAGCTTGAGATAGCAACACTTGTGAGTTCGACCGAGCAATGCTCTAAAAAAACCAATTACTCTGAAAGTCATTGTTATTGTTGTTATTTTTTTCTAGTACCAGGACTATGAGGATTGCTTGAATGTAGTTTAGAGTGATTTTGATTTTTTCAAAATTGTGAAATTTGATTTGATAGCAAACCAATTCAAGTGGTGTTTATATAGAGATGTTTGTAAGAGTTTGCATCAAAGTTCGTTCTTCATCGACTCCAGAAGTTTGTAGAAGGTTAAAAATTGGAAGAAAACAATTGGAAATCTGAGACTTATTAAAAAAAAACTAGATTTGATCATGAATGCCTCTACAAAACCAAACTGGATTTCGGGGGAGAGGCTAATGAAGTCTCATTACAGTTCACCCAAGCCAACCTCAGAATTAAGATGTAGAAGAAAGACATTTCAATGCAAAACCAAGTTTCTTGAATTTGAAACAAATGTAATTTAGAGGTGTTAATTTTGTTAAAACTTATGTTCGGAACGATATTTCTAAAAGATTACAAATTGTCCAACAAAATTACTTCATGGAGATCAACAATGGGAAAAAGACCAAAATATGGCTAAATAAATGGATTATAGGTATGAATCACCCTCCTTTCCGAATTAGTGACATTTACAGGTTTTATCAAGAGGTTCTTGAGTTGATGATCTCAAATACTAATACTTGAAATGTATTACTGCTAAGAAGATTGTTTGATGAGGACATTGTTTCTAAGATACAAGGCATATTTATGGATATATCTAAAGAGAATATCATGATTTGGACACCTGCCAAGGATAATAAGTTCTCAGTTAAGAGTACATATAATGCTCACAATGTGCATCCGTGAGCAACAAGTTAATGGCAGAACTATACAAACATCAATTTGGAAAACTCTCCGGAAGTGTAACACTGCTCATCGAGTCAAACTATTTTCCTGGAAATGCATTCATGATATTCTACCCACAAGGTGCAAGCTTGCGCCTATAACGCAATATCGAAACTCACCGTGAGATTTGTGGGCATGAGGAAGAGACTATATATTGAGCATCTACTGTTTGACTACAAGCATGCTCAAGCTGTCTGGAGGGGTATCAATGTTAACATCGACAATGTCAGAACTTCTTGTAACACTGTATCTGAATGGGTCTCCAGTTGGTTTATACAAAACAATGGCTGCTCTGATGACAAATGGTTCTACTCTTTAATGATTGGAGCATGGATTTTGTGGAAGGATAGATGCGAGTGCATCTTTCAGAGAGTTAAAGCCAACCCTCATAATGCAGTGCATAGAATACATTACCATCTTAACTCTCGTTTACATGCATCTGTTAGCAGTAACACTGAACATTTGCTCCTCCTGCTTTTCACAGTGGAAATCGCTTGATCCAGGCATATTCAAACTGAATGTTGATGTAACTTTTGATCCTAACACTAACCAACTTGGCACTGGTGTCATCCTACGGTATCTTGCAAGTAACTGCGACGAGATTAGAGGAAGCTATTCTAATGGAGCTTTGAGTGCAGAATCTGGGGAATGCATGGTTGTACGTGAAGCTTTGGTATGAGCATCAAAAAAACAACTCAATAGGATTCACATAGAAGCTCATGCTTAGTTGATCATTTAATCCATCACTGATCACTACTTACTTACTTTATGGGAGGAATAGGAACATTCTAAAAGAAATTAGTAAATATTTAGCTTCAAATTTCGATTATTGTCGTTTTATTTTTGTTAGTCGTGATGATAATGGGTTGGCAGATTACATATCCAAAACTGTTTGGAAAACCGCTAATACAGTAGAATACACTGAGAATTATTCGCCCACTATCTATAGTCTTTTGGCAAAAGACAACAACGTCATTACTCACTAACTAATAAAATTCTCTTTTATAAAAAAAAAAAGAAAAGGAAAAAAAAAAAGGCAAAACAAAAAGTTTCTCTCATATGGCAAACCAAAATTCGACATGTGACCATGAATGTAAGAGTGTCAAATGTCAATGTATCCAACTTCCAAGTCTAATCTCGGTCATCACTGGAAATCAATATAAGTCGGATCCGGTAACACTAAATTTGCCCGTCAATTTCCCACCAACAGGTGACGGGCATTTGCGTGTGTCCGTCACTAATGCAGCATTACAGCACTACCGTATTCGCATGGGCATTGGTGTTCGTGAAATCAAATCAGCTTTGGGTTTGACCATGTTGCTCAACATGCCCAGTGCCTCAACTGACAAAAACTAATGAGAAGTGCAAGATTTCAAACGGAGCTAGCTAGGTTACTCTAGCTTGTTACAATTTTCTCTCTCTCCTCTAAGAAAACCCAGAGAAACGAGAACTTCCTCTTCCACCTGATTCCTACTGCTCAGATTTATTCCTTTGGAGCGGATCTGAGCAGGACAACCTCCTAATCATCTCTACCTCTCGTTTGTCTGTCTCTCTTTGATGTTGATTTAGTTTGTTTGCACTTTGATACCTGTTTTTCGTTTTGTTTCCCTGCTATTGTAGATCTAGGATTTTAGTTTGGGTTTATAATCTGATTTCTTTCTTTGAATCTTTATTTTATGGTAAGTTATTGCTTGTGGTAATGGTGGTTGCAATCGAAGGTGATGTTTCGTTTTTCACCAGCAGAAGAACTCCATGTTTACCGGAAGCAACAATATCAACATCGACAAAACCCAAACCAGCAACAAGATCTTCAACTATGTCAACAACTTCATCAGCAACCCCGTCATTTAATTCATCAACAAGATCCGACCAATTAACCGAAAATCCCATGCCGATTCAGACCGATTCTCCAAGACTCCGACCGTTTCACCGAGACTCAGAAGATCGATATTGTTCTTGTTACTTTTGTTACCCAGAAGACCGATGTTGTTACCACTGTTACTGTTACTTCTCTTTACGAGATATGGATTTTTCAAAAATCCTTGGCTGGGTCTTTCAAAGATCTCACTGCTGCAAATCTGCAGTTGTGTAAATTTGTTTTGGTTAAAACATATTTGATCTTTTAGCATTGATTTGCTACTGTTATTGTCACCAAGGTCTTTGAGTATGATTGGAATGGTCGATTAGGTTGAAATTTCGGTCAAGAATTGGGGGATAGTATGATTTTTTGATGTCCGTATTATGACCTGTTGTATTTGTAACCTGTCCGATATTAAATCGGTTCTATCAATGAATCTCTCATTTTATGAAAAAAAA